>OZ005611.1:2500-5000 GCA_963930655.1 Myrica gale
AACCCTAAACCCTAAACCCTAAACCCTAAACCCTAAACCCTAAACCCTAAACCCTAAACCCTAAACCCTAAACCCTAAACCCTAAACCCTAAACCCTAAACCCTAAACCCTAAACCCTAAACCCTAAACCCTAAACCCTAAACCCTAAACCCTAAACCCTAAACCCTAAACCCTAAACCCTAAACCCTAAACCCTAAACCCTAAACCCTAAACCCTAAACCCTAAACCCTAAACCCTAAACCCTAAACCCTAAACCCTAAACCCTAAACCCTAAACCCTAAACCCTAAACCCTAAACCCTAAACCCTAAACCCTAAACCCTAAACCCTAAACCCTAAACCCTAAACCCTAAACCCTAAACCCTAAACCCTAAACCCTAAACCCTAAACCCTAAACCCTAAACCCTAAACCCTAAACCCTAAACCCTAAACCCTAAACCCTAAACCCTAAACCCTAAACCCTAAACCCTAAACCCTAAACCCTAAACCCTAAACCCTAAACCCTAAACCCTAAACCCTAAACCCTAAACCCTAAACCCTAAACCCTAAACCCTAAACCCTAAACCCTAAACCCTAAACCCTAAACCCTAAACCCTAAACCCTAAACCCTAAACCCTAAACCCTAAACCCTAAACCCTAAACCCTAAACCCTAAACCCTAAACCCTAAACCCTAAACCCTAAACCCTAAACCCTAAACCCTAAACCCTAAACCCTAAACCCTAAACCCTAAACCCTAAACCCTAAACCCTAAACCCTAAACCCTAAACCCTAAACCCTAAACCCTAAACCCTAAACCCTAAACCCTAAACCCTAAACCCTAAACCCTAAACCCTAAACCCTAAACCCTAAACCCTAAACCCTAAACCCTAAACCCTAAACCCTAAACCCTAAACCCTAAACCCTAAACCCTAAACCCTAAACCCTAAACCCTAAACCCTAAACCCTAAACCCTAAACCCTAAACCCTAAACCCTAAACCCTAAACCCTAAACCCTAAACCCTAAACCCTAAACCCTAAACCCTAAACCCTAAACCCTAAACCCTAAACCCTAAACCCTAAACCCTAAACCCTAAACCCTAAACCCTAAACCCTAAACCCTAAACCCTAAACCCTAAACCCTAAACCCTAAACCCTAAACCCTAAACCCTAAACCCTAAACCCTAAACCCTAAACCCTAAACCCTAAACCCTAAACCCTAAACCCTAAACCCTAAACCCTAAACCCTAAACCCTAAACCCTAAACCCTAAACCCTAAACCCTAAACCCTAAACCCTAAACCCTAAACCCTAAACCCTAAACCCTAAACCCTAAACCCTAAACCCTAAACCCTAAACCCTAAACCCTAAACCCTAAACCCTAAACCCTAAACCCTAAACCCTAAACCCTAAACCCTAAACCCTAAACCCTAAACCCTAAACCCTAAACCCTAAACCCTAAACCCTAAACCCTAAACCCTAAACCCTAAACCCTAAACCCTAAACCCTAAACCCTAAACCCTAAACCCTAAACCCTAAACCCTAAACCCTAAACCCTAAACCCTAAACCCTAAACCCTAAACCCTAAACCCTAAACCCTAAACCCTAAACCCTAAACCCTAAACCCTAAACCCTAAACCCTAAACCCTAAACCCTAAACCCTAAACCCTAAACCCTAAACCCTAAACCCTAAACCCTAAACCCTAAACCCTAAACCCTAAACCCTAAACCCTAAACCCTAAACCCTAAACCCTAAACCCTAAACCCTAAACCCTAAACCCTAAACCCTAAACCCTAAACCCTAAACCCTAAACCCTAAACCCTAAACCCTAAACCCTAAACCCTAAACCCTAAACCCTAAACCCTAAACCCTAAACCCTAAACCCTAAACCCTAAACCCTAAACCCTAAACCCTAAACCCTAAACCCTAAACCCTAAACCCTAAACCCTAAACCCTAAACCCTAAACCCTAAACCCTAAACCCTAAACCCTAAACCCTAAACCCTAAACCCTAAACCCTAAACCCTAAACCCTAAACCCTAAACCCTAAACCCTAAACCCTAAACCCTAAACCCTAAACCCTAAACCCTAAACCCTAAACCCTAAACCCTAAACCCTAAACCCTAAACCCTAAACCCTAAACCCTAAACCCTAAACCCTAAACCCTAAACCCTAAACCCTAAACCCTAAACCCTAAACCCTAAACCCTAAACCCTAAACCCTAAACCCTAAACCCTAAACCCTCAACCCTAAACCCTAAACCCTAAACCCTAAACCCTAAACCCTAAACCCTAAACCCTAAACCCTAAACCCTAAACCCTAAACCCTAAACCCTAAACCCTAAACCCTAAACCCTAAACCCTAAACCCTAAACCCTAAACCCTAAACCCTAAACCCTAAACCCTAAACCCTAAACCCTAAACCCTAAACCCTAAACCCTAAACCCTAAACCCTAAACCCTAAACCCTAAACCCTAAACCCTAAACCCTAAACCCTAAACCCTAAACCCTAAACCCTAAACCCTAA